>RJWH01000859.1:502680-542985 GCA_004363575.1 Solenodon paradoxus
AGAGAGAGAGAGAGAGAGAGAGAGAGAGAGAGAGAGAGAGAGAGAGAGAGAGAGAGAGAGAGAGAGAGAGAGAGAAAGGAGAGTTAAGATTTGAGTCTTCTAACTTTAAGTGTGTCAGAGAATAGCAAAAATGAACAAAAGAGAGAATTAGGCAACATTCACTTGTGGTGAGTCTGTCAAAATATCCTCAATGGAAAGTCACTGAAGGCCTTTTGGAGTGGTTTAAATAACCCCCCAAAATATTCTCTGACAGATGGGAAAAATGAAGTTTTTTAGCTGATAAACAATTATGAAAATAAAAAGCAATTTATAGAATAATTGTCTTAAACTTTTGCTAAAGCATCAGAACCCTTGTTCATGTTTCCCCAAAGGCTATCCTGGAAATATGGAGATGCTGTGGTGAGACGAGGGGCTGGTCTGGAACCCCCAGAGTGCCTTAGAGACTCTTATACTCCCATCATGGATTCTCCAACCATGCCAGGGAAAACTTCTGAGGAAGTAACTCAGAGCAGGCCCAGGAGTTCAGACACTTAAAATCAGATAGCTTTTCCCCTAAAAATGTTATCTTCATCGGTAAAGCCCTGAAAGTTATTTATAACATTGGTTGCCCTTCCCCTAATTGTAAAGTTTGCCCTCATGACTTTTTCAGTTTCCACGTTTGAGTCCAGCTACTAAGAAGAGCTGGCGGAACACAGAACTACTCTCCAAAAAGCAAAGATAGTTCATTGAAAAACCGAAATAGAGACTCACTTTAAAAACACCAGCAATCTTTTAAAGGTGAAGAGAAAATCCAGTCACATCTCCGACAATAAATTAGTCCGCATTCACACAAATTTAAATACAGCCATATTTCGGTAAGTTCACAAAAGCAAATCGTGGTTTCTCTAGCATCAAAACAAGGCTAAGAATCATGCCTTTAGAGTGAAATCACCGATGCCCCTTACACTGGGACTCATATGCCAGGCATCAAAGAAAAACATCTAAGTAGGTAGGTCTCTGTGGAGGTCAGTACTGACCAGCAGAGCCAGGTCCAATGGCAGAGAAGCAGCTCTTATCTGAGGACACCTTACCTAGACCCACCTCCCTCCCCCAGGTCATCTTCTGCTCTCCCCAGGACAAACCCCCAATCTAGCCTCCCTAAACACCATGGCTGGAATCCCAACCTTGACTTCTTCCTACTGGACACTAGAAATACAATGAATTTTAGCCCATCAATGCTTGCCATCTTAAACAATCTGGCTTAAAGACAAAGTGAGTTCACTGTTTTGTAGCAGTCCTAATTATAGGGCTCCCAAATTTTAACTAAAAAGTCCTTTACTCACTGACTGCAGGAAGACCTAAGGGTAATGTATTGTTAGCAAGACACTAGAGGTTAGAGGTTCCTGACTGCAAATCACAAGGTGCCTAATATTCTGCAAATTCACCAGGTCTTCCTTTAGTTAAGAGCAATAATAAAAGTTCAGGAACTGATCTGGGGAGTGGGGGGAGCAGATATGAAGCATTTGCCAATGTTCATGGTATTAATACTCAAACCATGGCAGATTTCAAACCACCAACTACCAACCTGGCTTCACAAAATCCTGAAAATGTGTTAGTCAACTCAACAGTGGATAGAGCCTTAAGTCAAGTCAAAGTGAATAAATGAATGTTATTTATTTTAAATTTGGATATGTAAAATGGGCAATAAGTCCAAGCACTTCAAGACCTTCTTTTTTAGGCACAGATACCCATATCAATAAACTGACAATAACAATGGGGGAAAAAATAGCAAATTGTTCACCTTAGAAATCAGGGTGCCCACATAAGATTCTGTCCAAACTGAGGTTTCTGAGAAAGGAAGTGATATTCACAATTACACTAGACCAGGAGAGTAAACCAGGGCTACATTAATCAATCCAAGACTAATGGCTTATTTTCTAGATACACAAAGAGTAGCTCTTTCACAGGGCTCCTGGGCAGGCTTACTTAATGGTGAGAGAAAACAGGTGCGCCCTGGTGGAACAGCGGTTCAGCTTGTCACTTCCAGCCATGCTCAGTCCACATTCACCCCCAAGGACCCAGGTATGTACAACTAAATAATAAAATGAAAGTGCTTATTCCTCCTCTCTCTTTCTACCTGCCTGCCTACACCTTTCCTTTAAAATAAAATTTTCAAGGCTTAATAAAGTGGTAAAAGAAAAAGATCAATGATGAACAGCTGAATAAAACAGTGTTTCTTCCTCCTCTCCTCCAGCCTACCTGCCTAACTTGCCTTCATCCTACCTGTACCTTTCCTTAAACAAAAACAAAATCAAAACTTTTTATTCATATTCATCGATCCTAGCACGCAATGTATTAAGAACCTCGGGTGACTATTATTGCTGGAGAGGAACAGTGCTGTATGAAGCATGTGCCTGACCTCGCCCAGCTTAAAATCCAATGAGGGTTGGGGACTCAAGTATTTACAGGTGACAGCATGACAGTGCAGGCCATGCAGACTAGCAGATATGCAAATGACCAGGGAGCCAAGGCCTGGAGGAGATGGCAAATAGCAAGGATTGGGCGGTGGGGGTGAGGGGCCGGAAATGCGGTGACAGAGGAATTTAGGATTATCTGGAAGAGCCACTGAATGCCAGTTTGCAACTCAAAATGATGCTCAGGCAAATTTATTTTGAAACCACAGTAGATTGAAGGAGACAGAGAGGCTAGAAGGCTTTGCCAGTAATCTAGGATTGATATGAAAAGAGTGTGGAATAAGGTGGTAACAGTGGAAATGAAAAAGACTGCACACTCTTCTATAACTGCCTTCTTATATGTAAGAGAATGTATGGTTCTAAAGTATTGATCAACTAATATGGCTTAAAACTGCCTCCGGAAATTAGACTCGTTCGTTATAGACAATATGGAAGGAGATGAGAAACGGCATGCACCACTTTGAAAGTCCAACAACCTCCAGACAAACCTGAAATGGGCGGTTTACCTGTTACAATCTTGAATGCAGCCGCTACAGTTTCCTTCTTTTAAACAGCATGCTGCTCGGTTTGAATATAAGATACTTAGAGCATTTGCACTTCCGCTTCCTAAAATCACATTTAATTGAACACAGTTAAGGTCACTAGCAAAATCACAGTTCAGCAGAATCACAGGACGACCACAGGGTCGGTCGCACTGCAGCGCTCCATTCAGCAGTGCCGCGCGGGGCGGTCGCCGCCGCCAATGGCTGGAGGCAAGTCCGCCAGGGACGTAGGCGAGCCTCGCCCGCACAGCAGCGCGTTCCAAGGTCCAGCTCCTCGGGGTCAAGTCACACACCACCCTCAGTCACCAGGCAGGAATGCGCCTGTCATTCAGGAGGTGGCCCACACCTCTCGCGATTTTCCCTTTCAGGGGCCCCGAGCTGCAGCCCGAGGGGCTCGGAGCGCAGCCCACCTACCTGCAGACTCCAGCTGCTCGATCGCCGCCGAGTACTGGAGTGCCGCCTGGGCGAACTGCCCGTTTTTAAACAGCTCGTTGCCCTGGCTCTTCAGGCCGGCGGGACCGAGCGGGGCGGCGGGGGTGAGCGGCGGCGAGGCGGCCGCGGCAGGGTCCCCAGCGCTCCGCCCGCCGTCCGGCTGCCCGTTGGCTCCGGACGCCGTCGCCGGGGCCCGCGGCCGGCCCTGCTTGTCCGCCCCGGCCCCGGGCGCCCGTCCCCGCCGCGGCGCGCCCCTCTCCGGCCGCTTGCTGCCCTCGCTTTTGCTGGTCATCTTCTTCTGGACGTTGCCCATGGCGCGCGGCTCGCCGGCACGCCCGGCTCCTGCGGGCTCCGCCGCCTCTGTGGGAAGTGGATGCGGAAAGTGAGCGTTTGCAGCATCAGAAGAAACTGCCGCCCAGGGGAGGCCGCGCGGGGTGCCCCGGGCCGGGCCTGGCGCTGGGGAAGCCGGGGGGGCACCGCCCCCTCCGGCGGGGCCGGGCGGGGCCGGGCAGAGCCGGGTGGTTCCGGCACCTCCGGGAGCACGTCCGCGTGAGGCTGCACCGCCGCCGCCCGGGCGGCTTTCCTGGCTGCGGACTTGAGCAAGACTTGTTTAACTCCTGAAATCCAGGGGCGCTTGTGACAGGAAAAGCCTCCTTTCAAAATCATTTCCTTCTTCAAACCACGCGCGTCTTAGAAACATGTGCTTTTCTTCCACTTACAATTAATGAAAGAATGAGAATGACTTTACTGAAATTTGACGTTAGGAAACCCTTTCTTTAAGATCTGAAAGGAAAAGACCATTGGAAAGAAAAAGTCCAAGCGATGTTTTAAGTTATTTTAAGGCTAATTTGGCAAAGAAGTCATATGAAATAGGCATTTGGTTTTTAAGCTTAAAGTGAGTCTTAAAAAGACTCAGTTATCTATTACAATGCCTTAAACATTCCTTTGAGCTCCATTGAAAGATTTCAGACATTAATCACAGCGCTAAATAATTGATTATTGAAGCTACTATTTTTAAATATGAAAACGATGTATAAGCGTTCATTGAAGGGTGTCTGCTCAATGTTTAAAACAAAGCAATATATTGTTGCAAAGCATTAAATACAGAGACGTCCAAGCTTTCTTTTTTAACAAATTCTGAGTTTAAACAGACCTCTTTCCGTTCTGTTTCATGAATAGATTCGAAGCACAAAGGGAAGAAAACAAACACCAACATGTAAATGTCAGTCAACAAATGGTCACCTTAAGGTAAGTACTGAGTATAAAAACACACTAATAGTTTTTTATACATCCAAATGGTATCTGATTTTTAATCACTAGCCCAAAAGGGGCTTAAATTTAAAACAACAAAAGATTTTGTTATAGTGATAAATCTCCACAGATTGGACCCAGCAAGATTATTAGAGCAAGATTGCAGCCTTCTTCACCAGGCATCTGTACTCAAGTTCCCACTCAGCATAAAAATGGATGAAAACACAAGTCAGGGTCAGCCAGAAACAATGAGCAATTTAGTATTTCTGTTTTCTTAGGATTCTATTCCCTTGTATGTTTTCCCTCATAGCTGGCCTACTATTACTAAATAGCTGCAGTTTATTTAGCACTTAATATGGGTCAAGAGCTTTACATACATTATAATGGCCATTATCATTCATCCTCATACCAAGTATTATCATCCCCATTTTACAGAAACAAAGGGAAAAGTTAAGGAATTCACTCAAGCACAGAGATCTAGAAACAAGCATAACTGTGATTTAAATGAAGTGAACAGAATAAATGAATGGAATGCAAAGTGTAACCCTTTCCTTGAAATGGAAAGGTCCATGAACACCCCTGACAGTCTGTAAAAGGTAAGAAGAGTCCCAAACATGAAAAACCTGTGCACCCTGTTGGGGATTGCACTACTCCACCCCTGACACATTCCAGAGGCGCTCCTCACAAGGTGACTTCAAATGTAAATCAGAGGAGAGGCCTTATCTAGACACTTTGACCTGGGAGTTGCTGATACATAAAGAATCTTTAAAGTTTGGGTGTGTTCATAAAACTCAACAACAGAAAAACAACCAATCAAAGAATGGGCAGAAGAATTGGATAGACATTTCTCCAAGGAAGACATACGGATGGCCAACAGGCATATGAAAAGTTGTTCTTTCACACTTATTATTAGGGAAATGCAAATCAAAACACTAATGAGATATCATCTCATACCTGTGGGATTGGCTAGCATCCAAGTGTCTGGAAACAAGAAGTGTTGGTGAGGATGTGAAGAAAAGGTACACTGTTGGTGGGAGTGTAAATTGGTGCGAACTTTATGGAAAGCAATGTGAAAATTCCTCAAAAAATTAAGAATGGAAATTTCATAAGATCCCATCATTCCACTTTTGGGTATTTACCCCCAAAATACCCCAAAAACACTAATTCGTAGAGATCATATTCACCCCATGTTTATTGCAGCATTATTACAATAGCCAAGAGTTTGACGCTAAGTGCCTATTATCAGATGAATGGATAAAGAAGATGCCATACACAATGGAACACTAGACAGTCCTAAGAAAAAATGAAATGCTGTCATTTGTGACATGGATAGAACTAGGGGAATTATGCTAAGTCAGTTAAATCAGAAGGAGAAAGACAAATACCAGATGATCTCATTATATATGAAATATAAAGAAACCAAGCAAAAGAACAGTCAAACCAAAAACCAACCCTTGGACGCTGACAGCAGAACTCACATTACCAGTGTGGGAAGCAGGTAGGGGGCAAGAGCAAGTGATGGTGGTGGGGGGTGAGGAGGCCCTATGGACAGTGGTGAAGATTTTGTAATTTGGTGGTGGGCACAGTGTGTTGTCATATATTTGAGGAATAGTGAATTTGCCCATTGGGCTTATATTCGTTTGTAAATTAAAGTTACTTCAATATTCAATTTAAATAAAGGATGATCAGAGGAAGAATCTCCAATGGAGATGAAGGGATTAATAAAAATGAGAAGAAAAATAAAGAGAGCCCATTGCCCAGGAACCTAGAAGAATTAATATTTCAGGAAGAAAGGAGTCAATAATAATATCAAAGGAAGAAATGACCAGCTGTATCAACTGCATTAAGGACAAAAGAGAATCATTACATTTAAAGACCACAAGACTCCAGTAGCCTTGGGTGGGGAAGTTTGAGTAGCTGGTGAATGAAACTCAACAATGAAATATTTGCAATCTGAATCCAACAGCATATTAAAAGGATTATACACTATGACCAAGTAGGACCTATTTCAGGAATGCGAGAGTAGTTCAACAGTAGAAAATCAATCTATGCAACACACCACCCTCTTTAATAGAACCAAGGGCGGGAGGAGGGAAGAATGATCACAACTAACACTGAAAAGGCATTTGACAAAATCCCGTACCCTTTCATGATGAAAAGAAAACCTCATAAAACTAGGAACAAAAGTGATAACAATCCAAAACAGTCTTGAAGAAGAACAAAATCAAAGAACTCACCTTCTGATTTCGAAATTTACTAAAAGCTACAGTAATCCAAACAATGTGGCACTGCTGGCATAAGGATCCACTATGTGTGGCGGAATAGGAGAGAAGGGACAGGCTGGAAAACCTGGAATCCTTCCCTAGACACCTGAACTGGGGGCACACCCCCTAGTTATCCCCTACTTTTGAACTCTGACTCTTGGAGAACTGTGACCCCTGGATACTCCCAAAGAGAGGTTCCTTCCCCCTCCCCCCATATATGAGACTCCATTTTAACAACTCGCTCTCTTGCTCCTGTAACTCCAAGCTGCATGCATCACTTTAGTTGTTTTCTAATAAACTTGCCAGTGGTGTTGGGACAAGGTATCTCCCCTCGAAATCTTTCCAAGACAGACTGCACTCACCGGCGCCAGGTACCCACATCAGTATGGACCAATGGAGTAGAATTGAGAGTCTAGAAAAACCCATACATCTCCGAGCAAATGATTTTTGACAATAGTGCTAAGTCCTTGGGGGAAAGAATAGTCTCTTAACAAATGGTACTGGGACAACTGAATTGCTACAGGCTAAAAAAGAAACAAAACACCAAGATGGCCACCTTCATATGTCAATCAAAATAAATTAATAGCCTAAATATAAGAGCTAAACCATAAAACTCCCAGAAGAAAATGGGGTAAATATGCATGACCTAGAATTTGACAATGGGTTTTTATGCATGGCACCGAAAACACAAGAAATAAAAGAAAAAAAAAAGACAATATACAGAATGAGAGAAATTATATGTAACTCATCTATCGGATAAGGGCCTCTAGTATATGGAATACATAAAGAACACTTACAATGCAACAATAAAAAGACAAATAACCTAATAAACTTTTCTCCAAAGAAAATATACAAATGACTAATAAATATATGAAATGATGTTCATCATACGTCATTAAGAAAATGAAAACCAAAACCATAAGGAGATACCACTTCCTATCCAATAGGATGGCAATATTCAAAAAAATAAACCATAACAAGTGCTTGCAAGAATGTGGAGAAACTGAATTCCTCATATATTGCTGGTAAAAATGTAAAATGATCTAGCCACTTTAGAAAATAGTCTGCCAGTTCTGTAAAAAGTTAAACATTGTGTTATCACATATATCATATACAACTCAGCATTCCACTCCTAGGTACACCCATGAAAAGCAAAAACATACGTTTGTTCACACAAAAAAAACTTGTACATGTATGTTCATAGCAACATTATTCATTAGAGCCAAATAATGAAACCCAGCAATCGATCAGCTGCAGACTGGATAAAGAAAATGTGTTATTATCCATGCAATGGCATATTACTTACCCAGGAAAAGCAATGATGTACTAACAAACACCGCAGTGTGGATGAGCCTTGAAAACATTCTGCTAAGTAGAAGAAACCAAACACAGAAGGCCACATATAGTATGGTTATACGTATATAATATATTTAGAATAAGTAAATCCATAGATACAGAAAATACATTAATAGTTGCAAGAGGATGGGAAGACCGAAAAGCAATTGCTAATAGGCATGAGATTTTGTTTTTTGTGATGATAAAATGGTCTGAATAAACAGCAGTGATAGCTGCACAACCTTGCAAATATACAAAAATGCACTGACTTTGAAAAGGATGAATTTTGTGATATAAATTATATCTCAATTTTTAAAGAATATTTATTTCACCTTATCCTTCACAACAAAAGGTGCTTTCTCTTTTTTTTTTTTCTCCCATTTTGGTCAATTTGATGGGGAAAAATCTATATTTAAGCTCCATTTTTTATTAGCAATGCAAAATTGATAGTTCATTTGTGTCTTCATTAGTGATTTATCTAGTTGTATGCTTTATTCATTTTGGTACTGGATTCTAAATTTTTCTTATTGTTTCATAAAAACTCTAAATTATCAACCTCTTGCCATTTTTCCTATCTAATTTGTCATTTGCTCTTTAATGTTTTTTATGGTATGTGACTTACACAGGTTTTTTCATTTTTATATAAATCAAAATAATTCACCTTTCTCTTCATGATTTTGTCTATTGTTACAACTCTGAAATCACCACACCTCCACCCTCCTGATTTTACCAATTCTAGAAAAAGAGAAATTATTTATTCATATGTTTTCTTCTGTTTGTAAGTTTCATTTTTTTATATTTTGTTTTCAAGTAGGGAGTAAGCAACAGCACTATAAGGGAGGCTAGGTGCTGACTTTCCTCTGATTACTCTCACAGGTTCTGTAAGGAGGCGAGAGCAACCAAAGTCTCTGACAGCTACAGCTGTGTGATAAAGGCCACTTCCAAATGCCCTCTTCCAGGAGGAAAACACAATTAGATGGGGAGTTTCCAAGAGAGGCCACAAACACAAATCCTGGGATCTAGTTAGCCTGGTAAATAATAGGCGGGCATTTTATCACACTAGCCCTTAGAAGGACAGATGAAAAAAATCTGTCAATTCTCTTACCTCAGTACACCTGACATAGAGTAGGTGTGAAACTAAATCCACTGTTATGTTATACCTCAGTCTGAATGAACTGGGTACTGTCAGCCCCAGTGGAGCAGCATGATCAGCCAAAGTTACAAAACACTAATTGCTGCATTTTCCCATGGTCTTCAGGACTTGCTGCATCATACCCCATAATGACTAAGAATTCTTTCTTGGAATGTGGTGGGATGGGAAACCCCACCTAAAGGTTACAACCTGATCGACTCCCTCTGGACTCTAACATTATTTTCCTCAAGTGACTTCGATATCTCCTCTCTTGTCCAAGGCTCTAGGAACCCTTTTTGACACATCATCTGACAATGGAATTTGGTAAAGGTGAGCATAAGAAAATTCCACTGATTTTTTTTCCTCTTAAAGGACAACTTCTGGGCTGCTAGATGTTTAGCCCAACTCGTCTTGATTTGCTTTCCTGATGAAAAAGGAGCTAATTAGTCTTAAAATTTATATTCTTCCTATCAAGACATTTTGACTTCTGGATTTCACCTATTTTTAGATATTCCCTAATTTACAAAATAATTATTAGGGAAGAGGCATGAACGACAAGATCAGAACTGTTTCTCTTAAAGCTCTTGCTGTCTGGAGATCTGAATGGGAACACTGCTTCTCTAGGGGAATGACCTCCTAAATCAGAAACATCAAACATCAGTTAAATGATATTATGCTGCAGCAATCCTCACTCAGATTTCTAATCACTGCAATAATATTACCACACATGATTTTTTTCATGAGTAACCCTTTCCTGATTATCTCTTTTTGTGAGGAGGGACTGTTAATTGATTTTCCCCCCAGCTTTGTTGAGATATAATTGGCATATACCACTGTGCAAGTTTAAGATAAACACCATGATGATTTGAACACTTGACTATTGTGAAATGACTGGTAGGTTATTTAACACACTCATCACATCACATTAGCTATCTTTTTTTTTAAAGTAGTAAGGACACTGAAAATCTACTCTCTTAGCAACTTCAAGAACATCAATACAATATTGTTAACTACAATCATGACACTGTATATTAGGTCCACAGAACTTAATCATCTTATAACTGAAAGTTGGTAACTTTTGACCAACTTCACCCTATCCAAAAAAAAAAAAAAAAAAAAAAAAAAAAAAAAAAAAAAAAAAAAAAAAAAAAAAAAAAAAAAAAAAAAAAAAAAAAAAAAAAAAAAAAAAAAAAAAAAAAAAAAAAAAAAAAAAAAAAAAAAAAAAAAAAAAACGGAAGGAAGGAAATGATAAAAGGCAGAAACCAATAAAAATGAAAAAGAAAAGTAGCAGAGAAAACCCAGGAAAATAAAAGCTGGTATTTTGAAAACTATCAATAACATCAATGATACCTCCAGTAACCAGAGTGACCAAAAACTAAAAAACCCCACAAACTCCCAATATAGGTATATGTAGGTATCACTATAGATTAGTCAGACATGAAAACTATAATGGCATGCCCTGGTAGCTCAGACTCTAAGCCAGTGGCTGGGGTGTGGCCCTCATAAAGTCCAAGGACCCATTTCACAACCTGGGAACAAGTAGTAATGAGAAGGGCAATTCTCATCAAGATGGAGTAACCCAATTCTATCCCTCCAAATGAATATAACTATAATATAATTGGGTCAGAATTCATGGAATAGCTATAGGAGGACATTAAAAAGTAAATAGTAGTTGACTGAATGGGGAAAGGAACTGGAATATGAATACACCAAATGAGAAGCAAGTTTCACACTTTTATTTCTTCTGATATCTTCTGGCCTAGATCAAAGGCAGTTCAAAATCCAGAACTGTGTACTGAGTGTAGCTGGAGCTTCAGGAGAAACCCTCTATCACTGTCTAAAGCACAAAGTAAATTGACCAGATGGGAGAATCTGAGAATTTCCTTGTTTCTTTTATGTTTGTTTTGCTTTTCCTTTCTCTTCAATCCTTGTCCCCAGGCAATCCTGCATTAGCAGCTATTTGAGGAAGAGGAATTCTTATCTCTGATTAGAACAACTATAGTGTCAAGTATGTCAGAATGTCAGCCAATGTCCCCACTGCTTTTCTTTTGTCTCTGTGTCCTTTTGATGCTCAACCCTGAAGATACACAGTATTGGGAAGTGTGCAGTAGAATGGTGAAATTAAAGCCTCATTTTCTAGTCAAATAAACAGGAAGGAAAACCTCTGGGAATCAGAAGTATAGGGCACAACAGCAGAGAGAAAGAAACTCAGAAAAGTAATCACATAAAGTTGTATATGTCTTACCACTGCTATTTAATATTGTACTGGAGGTCTTAACCAGAGCAATTAAGCAAGAAAAGGGAAAAAAGGAATCCAAATTGGGAAGGAGGAAGTAAAACTCTCATTATTTGCAGATGACATGATTATATATATTGAAAAACCCAACAACTCTATCAAAAAACTTCCAGAACTCATCCATGAATACAGTAAAGTGACAGGTTACAAAATCAATGCACAAAAATCCGTTGCATTTTATATGCAAACAACACATTAGATGAAAACAAAATCATGAAAATCACACCATTTAAAGTAGAAGTTAAACAAATAAAATACCTGGACACATACCTAACAAAGGAAGTGAAAGATCTATACAATGAGAACTACAAGTCCTTCTTAAAAGAAATAGAGGAGGACATAAAGAAATGGAAAGACATTCCCTGCTCGTGGCTGGGAAGAATCAATATCATTAAAATGGCCATCTTACCCAAGGCAATATATAGGTTTAATGCAATCCCCATTAAAATCCCACAGGCTTATTTCCAGGAAATAGAACAAAAAAATCCCAATAGCCAAAGCAATCATTAGAAAAAAGAACAAATCTGGAGGGATTACACTTCCAGACTTTGAACTATATTATAGAGCTACAGTGATCAAAATGATATGGTACTGGAATAAAAACAGAGCACAGATCAGTGGAATAGAACTGAATCACCAGAAATTGTCCCACTCATATACAATCAGTTAATCTATGATAAAGGAGCCAAAAGTATTCAAGGGAAAAAGGAAAGTCTCTCCAACAAATGGTTTTGGGAAAACTGGATATCCACATGCAAAAGAATGAAACTAGACCACTCTCTAACGCCATTCACAAAAATTAACTCAAAATGGATTAGAAACTTGGACATAAGACCAGAAACCATAAAGCTCTTAGAAGACAACATACGAAAGACTTCCCATGACAGCAGTCGTAGAGAAGCCATTGGGGACTCAACTTCATCATCAAGGGAAACAAAAAGAAAAATAAACAACTGGGACTACGTCAAACTAAGGGGCCTCTTCACAACAAAAGAAAACATCACCAAAACCAAAAGGAAACCTACTAAATGGGAGATGATATTTGCATTCAATATTTTCCAACAAAGGGTTAATAACTAAAAATATACAAATAACTCATAAAACTCAACAACAGAAGAACAGGCAACCCAGTCAAAAAATGGGAGGAGGAATTAGACACTTTTCTGAAGAAGATATACAGATGGCCAACAGGCACATGAAATTGTGTTCCTACTTCTGGCTATCAGGGTAATGCAAATTAAAATAACGAGTTATCACCTTGCACCGAGGAGAGATTGGCTATTATCCAAAAGTCTGAAAACAACAAATGCTGGTGAGGATGTGGAGAAAAGGGAACACTTTTGCACTCTTGAGTACAAATTGGTACAATCCCTATGGAGAATAGTTTGGAGATTTCTCAAAAAACCAAAGATGGAAATCTCATATGATCCCATCATTCCACTTCTGGGCATCTACCCGAAAGATACAAAAGCACCAGTCCACAGAGATGTATGTATCCCCATGTTTATTGTGGCCCTATTCACAATAGCTAAGAACTGGAAATACCTAAGTGTCCAACATCAGATGAATGGAGAAAGAAGATGTGGTACATACATACAATGGAAGACTACACAGCCCTTAGAAGAGATGAAACCACATCATTTGAATAAACATGGATGGAACTAGAGGGGATTATGCTAAGTGAAACAAGCCACAAGAAGTAAGATAGATACCTGATGACCTCACTTATAGGTGGAATGTGAATAGACAAAACAAAGGGACAGATGAAACATAACCAACCCTGAAACATTTGCAGTTGAACTGAGGTTACCAAAAGGGAATGGGGCAGGTGGGAGCAAATGGTGGTGGAGCCCACTGGGCGATGGGGAAGAACACTTGGTAATTTGGTGAAGGGCAAGGTGTGTTGAAATAAACTTAAGAAATGGGGAGCCTATACATAGGAAATTATTTTAATGTGTCGATTACTGCAATAAAAATAAATTTTAAAATATTCTCAAAAGAAGAAAAAGCAATGTGCAGGGTGCACCCTGGTGGTATAGCAGTTTGCTCTGCCACCTCCGGCCAAGAGCAGTCCACATACATCCCAAGGACCAGGGTTTGCATCCTGGGACTGAGAGAAGCAACCAAGATGAACAATTTAAAAAATGAATAAATAAACATGCCTCTTCTCCTAAAAAACAAAATTGTATATGAACCGAACTCATATTCAGATGATCCATATGTACAAACCTAATCCTAAATAGCAAACTAAAATTTTTTAGAGCTGATTTATACTAAAGACCATTGCTCAGACTCTCAGACTTGGTACGCCAGTGGGACAGAGCCAAACAGCAGAGCAAAGGCTTTAAAAGTAATTATAAAATGGTAGTCCTGGAAGTCAGGTAGGACAACTGTTGCTGGACCCAGCCAGAATGACTGACTGCTTAAAAAAAAAAAATTCTCCATAGGATTTAAATAAGAATAAAAATCAAGTATCATATTTTAAATTGCTTGGATATATAGTACAAATTTACTTCACAAATGAGTTAGGGGAAAAAAAAACATTTAGTAAGGGAAAAAAGAACCAAGTAATGTCAAATTCTAGAAAACAAAGATGCTGTGAATGAGGGCACCCTTGTAGAATTGAGATAACAGAAGAAAGAGTCAGTGAACTTGAATATAGATCAATAGAGGTTTCTATCTTAACAGGCAGAAAAAAAGAAACCCCTCAGAATCTCAAGGACGTGGGAAAATATTAAATGGTCTAACAAATGCATCATAACAGGCCTTGTAGGAAATAGTTACCTAAAAAATATTTGAATAATCAAGGCTAACAATTTTCCAAAGATATAGTGGAAAATTATTTCCAATAATGATATAAACTCAGACTCAAGAAGCTCAGCATACTCCAAAAGGATACATTCAAAGAAACCCGTATTAAGACAAATCATAACCAAATGGTTAAAAAAGATAAAGAAAAAGAAAAGAAGTCTGAAAGTTACTGGAGAAAAGTAATGCACTGTGTGTAGGAGAATAATTTGAATGGTAATGATTTTCTCATCAGAACCATGAGGAATATAAAGGCAACAGAACAAAATTGTCAACCTAGAATTCTATATCCCTCAGAAACATCCTTCAGCAACGACAGTGAAATAACACCATGCTCAATAAAAGAAAACAGAGAATTCATCTCTGGCAGACCTTTAAAAGAAAGACTAAAGGAAAGTGCTTCAAATGTCAAGAAATAATACCAGAAAGAAACTTAGAACATCAGGAATGAAGGAAGAGCAACAGAAATTATAAATATATTCTTTTTCTCTTCTCACATTCTTTAAAATACATAAAAAACTTTGAAAGTTAAAAACCCTAATATTACACACACTGATAGCCTAGTGGGTTAGTCCACTGCAGCATAGTACACACACATCCCAAGGTCACCAGTTCAAGACCTGAGGTCAGGGGAAACAACAAGTATAGGCTACAATTCTTTTTTCCCAAGAGGGAATGTGACACATGAAATCAGCAAAGATAAAGAACTGAGCAATCCCTAAAACCCACTGAATTTAGCAAATATTTATAGAACACTCTATGAAAAACCCCAGCAGAATACCATTCTTTTCAAGCATACATGGAATAATAATCTAGAAAGAAAAATATTGTCATGGAACAAGCCTTAGTAAGTTTTAATGCATTCACGTAATACAAAGTTCTCTAAACATAATAAAAGTAAACAAAAAGTGATTAGTAGATAATTGATTCATCTCAAACTACTTAGAAATTAAATATGCCTTCTGGGTCAAAAAGGGAGTCTCAACGGAAATTAGGAAAATTTTCGACTGAATAAAAGTAAAACATGCCAAAATGTGTGGGATGTTGCAAAAATTATGCTTAGAAGAAGAATCATAGCATCAAATGCTTAAATTAAGGGAGAAAAGTTTCAAGTCAATGTTATAAGCTTCTGTCTTTAGGCAGAAAAGCAGCAGCAAATGAAGAGTAAAAATCCTGACGGAGAGGTGAGCCTCACTCCTTAAAAAATTGTTTACCTTAAGTTCTTATTTTTTCATGATCTCTCTTTCTTCCCATTTCTCTCTGGCGCCCTTACTCTCTATTTCCTCTTCCTTCTCCCTCTCTTCTTTTGGGTCCATTTGCCTTTATTCTAGCTTAATTGATCATATTTTAACCTAAAAGGCTTATTTTGCATTGTATTTTTTGTCACGTTAAAAAAAAAACAAAAAAAAAAAACGTACTTCTTGGGGTTTTTTTATATTGAATGAAGTGAACATTTTCTATTTCTCTCAAAATTAAAATATGCTGTTAAATTACTTACAAGTTGATTTTTACTTACTATGATTTTCAAAATTAATTATTTTCCCCTTGGTTAACTTGAGGGGTTCGCAAGAAGGAAAAACTTTTTCCCCCACTGGTCAAGAGAGCCAGGGAGATCCTTCCCCTTAAAATTGATGTAACTTTTCTTGTTTTATTTTATGAAGATGTTTTATTTAGTCTAAAATCTTTTTTAATCTTTTTTATATAAAAATGAAATTATACTGATTATTTTTTCTTATTTAAATAGTTTTGAAAAGCACACAGAGCGATTTTCAACAATGTGTTCATTTCAGTCATACACCCTCCTCTCCTCTGAAATCAACACATTTGTTTCCCAACCAAGTAGCCCTTATCTAAGAGAGAGATTTAAGATCACCTTGCAAATGGCTGACATCACAGACACAGTTATTTACACTTAGAAGTGATAATCAGGAATTAAATTGAGCAGAACAAAGATACCAGGTTAAGAAGGAAAATGGATTTGAGCCATAATAAGAAAAAGATTAAGAAAAAAATTGCATATGAATTTATAAGGAAAAGCAGAAAGGTCTGGTATACTACAAATTTCTGTACAAACAGAAAATTCGTGCTAGCTCAGTATATAAAATGGTAGTTTTCTTGCATAACCAAAAGAGAAAATATGTTTTACTTTTATTTCCACTGTCATCTTCATGTTTTCTTCCACTCTTCTTTCCATCTTCATCTTCAGAGTTTTCTACTTCCTGAATAACCATCCTTTTCCCTTTGGCTTGAGGCTTCGAAGTAGAATTTTTCCGCTCTCTTTCAACCTCTAACAGAGTTTTCTGTAACATAATCACCATGTTTTCTTTTAATAAAAAATATAACCATTCTTTCAGGTAAAAATATTAAAAAGTGAATAGACAACTAGGATATGCCCTTTTATGTTGCTTTTTAAAAAAACTCTTATCAAACAACCTCATTGCTTTATCTGATTATAATTATACATGCCTTGTGTAAAATTCTTCAGGGGTAATAAGTATTTTTTAAAAAAGGGGCGGAGGGGTAGTATCCCTGTGACTCAGCGGTTATGGTATAGGCCATGTAAAGTCTAAGACCCAGAGAGCGGGGTGGGAGAAGGAAAAAAGAAGATAAAAGTAAAGTAAAAAATCATGTGACATCTGCCACTCCTGTAACACTATTAACATTCTATTCTATGATCCTTTTCCTAGATGTTGTAAAGCATATATATATATATATATATATAGTTTGTACAAATAAAATCTTATTAGACATGTATTTTTAGAGTAATGTTGAAATTTCTTTATATTTTATTCCAATTAGAATGAAAAATGTGTGTATATATAGTCTAATATATAATATATATATAAGTTCGTATGTCTCCTCATTTTCAACAGTCTTACTAAGGAATAATTGACATAATAAACTGCATGTACTTAAAGTGTACCAATTTGACAGATTTTCGTCTAAATAATGAAGTCCAGTTTATCACCTTGTTTTTCATGGATTGTGCTTCGGTGTCATATTAAGGAATCTTTGCCTAATCCAAGGTCACAAAGATTTTCTCCTATTTTCTTCTAGAATTTTTATATTTAGGTTTTACATTAAGGCATATAATCCATAGGGAGTTAATCTTCATTTATGGTTGAGATTAAAGATACATCTAGACAAGTCCTACAAGTTTACATGTAAACATGAAATTGTACTGGGTCATGAAATTAAAGGTGATTTTCCTTGTTTCCAATTTTTTCTTTTAATGTGGTATTATGTTAACTTTCTAATACACCATTATGAAAATAAAATACAATGGGGGAAAACATATTTTTCTAAGCTGGATCCTAAAACTAATCCACTGAAGTCCTGACATGAAAAAGTAGCTACCACTTAGACCAACATGGCTAAGTAGAAACTTATTGTTGGAAGACAGCTCGCTGTAAGTTTCTCACATTTCTGAATATATTGCAGGCAGAGGCACTAAATAACCTGTGTTCTGGACTCCTAAAAAGGATGTTTGCACTGAGAATAATCTTGGGAAATAAGAGCATTTCCTGTTAGGAGGGATGTCAAGTGTGTTCACACTCCAGTACAATAAAGATTATGTTTTCCTCTGGAACAGAGGTTGGGCAGATTTGCTTGTATCCTGTCATAAAAGATGGGCGTTTCCTAAATTTGGGACTCCTCAGCTGTGACACAAACCCAGAGTGTGCAGCATCTGTCTGGGCCACTATGCATCATTCCCATGAGACATGAGGGTCAAGGGAACTAACAGGAACTTCCCCTGACTTGCTTTGTTACTGTAACTAATAAGGTCCTTTGTCTGAACCAGAAATCTTGTATCTTCTGCTAGACCACCTTGTTAATCTCATACTCTTTACTTTCTTGACACTTAATTCTACTCTTTAGGCCCTGATATCAGCCCCCTCACTGTGTATCTGAGTCAGTCTGCTCAGTCAGGTAATTACAGGTTATCAACAATGTATGTTTACCTTGCGTGTTACAGAGAGACATTTCCTTGTATGGCCACAGAGTTAATATCTAATCCTACCTAGATGACTTCCATTGCACTCTGCATAATAAATTGAGATTAGCTCAGAGAAAGTGTTATTCCCTAACAAACATGAAAGAAAAATTAAACATTTGTTCTTTGGAAGTAGGCTTATATTTCTGGATAATTTAAGGGCCTGCTTTCTTCTGCTTTGAATAGATGCTAACACTTCATGGTGTCTGGGATATACCTACTATTTAAAGCTCCGACCTAAACCTCAATATCATTTATCCAGCAAGATGGATATAATTTTAACATAAATATAGAAAAAGGAAACTATCAAATTAGGTAAGACATCACTTTCTATACTTACTTTGGCCAATTCATTATCAGGTTCAACATCCAGTACTTTATTCAAATCTTCTAGAGCTTCCTGGAGCTTGTTTTGATGTTTATATGTAGTGGCACGACGTAAAAGGGCTAAAAATTTACCAAAATGAAAGTTATACTTTTTTAATATATGGCATTATGGTTATAAAATATTTTTCAGGTGGAAAAAGCTAAGTAGCAAAGAACAGCTGAGGATGTAAAAAACTGTGCCATTTTTATGTTGTTGCACACAGAGAGCATGATACTGAGGGAAACAGAAGAGGCTGTATAATCAACTGTCCCCTACAGCCACCAGACCCTCTGGCAGCCCTGGCCCCGCCAGCTCCTCCGAGGGCAGAGATGGCACAGCTCCATCCTCGGGGTACTGTGCTTACTGAAATAAGTCAGATGGAGAAAGACAAACACCATATGACTTTACTTACATGTGGTACAGAAAAAAACAGAACAGATGAATGAGTTAAATCAATCAAAAATAATCTTTTAGATTATAAAACCAAATTAGTGGCTACCAGAGGGAAGAGGGAATGTGGGTAGGCAAATCACTGGTCAGCTGTGTGGTGAAGGATAAGATAGACTTTTAGTGGTGAACGTAATATAGTAAATATAGTTGTCAATTCATAATGATATATACGCAAACATACAATATTGTAATGCAAACTCACTTAGGTAAAAATCAAAAATTTTTAAAAAGGAAGTTAACATTCATACAATACTATTAACTACAGACTTTGCTTGGATTTAATATATTTTTTCCACTAATGTCCTTTTTTTTTTGTTTTTGCATGAAATTCAAATATCCTATTGCATTTAGAACAATTATCTTTTGAAGTAAAGCTTTAAAGAGGAAGTTACTTACTCACTTTAAACAAATATATAACATCTTCATGTTTTCTGGCCGTATTCCTTACTAGATTTGGTGTTGCTAATTTTTTTTCAATAGTGAAGATCTGGTGTTTTGGAAATTAATCAAGGAGGCCCCTACACAATAAGACCATTCTAGTTGTAGAAGAGAAAGCAGCTCAGTGGCTGAAAGTGGCTCTGGAGTCTCATCCAGTGAGGAGTCTCGGCACCACCACTTACCAGCTGTGGGATCCTGGATGACTTGCCGGCTTCTTCTTTTGTAAAATAACTGTGCTAATAATGGTATCTATGCCTCCAAGTAGTTTTGAAAATGAACAGAGTTAATATATTAATAATACCCATTGGCCTGGCCCAGTAGTGGGTGGACCCATCAAGAGTTCAGAATGGGTGTGCCCTGTGGCTCAGGCCGCTAAGATGCTCGTTGTCAATCGTGTACAATCCAAGAACCCCAGTTTGTGACTCAGGGCCAGGATGAAAAACCAAAAGGAACAATTAAATAAATCAAAATGTTTTTTCCTCCTCTTTCTTCCTTCCTTCTCATTTAAAAAACAAAAAGGAGATTAGGAAGTCTTGACCATGAACCCGTCTGAAGTTGGAAGCCCACCATACTCTGTGACGGAGACAAAATACAGACACAAGAGGACTTTTCTGGGGAGGGAGAGCAATTCATGACAACGGCGGTCAGGGCTAATGCCCAGGATCCCCGCTCATTACAGACGTAGTTTCTGCCCAATCATGTTTGCAGGTACAAAGGGATAGATTCTATGTAGGGGGAAAAAGCATTAACATTTATTTGCATCCATAAATGTTTAAAAATTAAAATGAGTGTACTATATGGTAGGCCACTGCTTCTTGAAATGATAGAAAAGGAGAAGTCAAGTCGGACATACTCCAGGCGTGGACCACAGTTCAGTGGTACAATCACAGGCAGGTAAACGGGACAGAGCATAGGTTTTAATGGAACGATATAGTCAATTTTGGCATGTTTAATTAAAACTGTTTATGGACATCTAGGTGGAAATGCCCACAAAGCAGAGAGGAGAAGTTTCTAGAATTGTCGTGTTGACTTATTACTTTATTATATTAATAAATATCAGAAAGTATTTCTTCAATTATACTTAAATAATTTTGGATATAAAGATAACTTAGTAATCCAGTCACAAAATAACAGATGCTGTAATTTGCCACTAATATGAGGTACATAGAGATAGATGGTAGAATGGTAGCTGACAGAACTGGAGAGAAGAGAAAATAGAGAATTTTTGTTTAATGGGTATAGTTTTAATTTTGCAAGACAAAAAATATTCTGGAGATGGATGGTGGAGATTGCATAAAATGAATATACTTAATACCACTGAACAGCACATTTAAAAATGGGTAAGATGCTAAATTTTACCTCATGTATATTTTACCACAATTTGAAATTTTGAAATTTGAGAGAAAAAACACCCCACAGCTTAAATGCAAGCTTAGGGCGTTATTTCTTTTAAAATGTATATTTATTTTATTGTCTTGTGGAATTATTAGCTACTTCAGTTTAAACAATCAGGAATTTAGAGTCCAAATTAAACTTGAAATTTAAAATAATTTTTTGAAGATACTTATTCACATATAGAAACAAGTTTATTTGAAATATCTGTAAACATAATGAGTGTCTACAAATAGTCTTTAGGGAATCCTGATGAAAATTTTAAAGAATTCTGTAAAAATGTCTTACCCTTTACATTTCCAGGTTCCATTTCCAAGACCTTTTCACAGTCCTGGAAAGCACTGTTCCAGTTTTGTAGCTTGAGTTCTGCCTGAGCGCGATTGTTATAGGCCGCTACAGTGGGAAGCACTGACAGGCTCCTGTAAAAGAAACATCTCTTGGCAACAAGCAGACCAGAAGTGAACACAAGGTAGGAACACACAGCTGCAGTTGTTAATATACCAGTTATAGCCTCTGTCTCCTCAAATCCTTATGTTAAAGTCCTATTCCCCAGAAAGTAACTGTATTTGGAGATCGAGTTTTTAAAGATGTGACTGAGTTCACATGAGGTCATGAAGGTGGATACTAATCCACTATTGACTGTGTCCTCATATAAAGAGGCAAGTAGAACACAGACACACAATGACCAGACCATCTGGAAACAGACAGAAGGCGGCCATCTGCAAGGCAAGGAGAGAGGCCTCAGAAGAAACTAACCCTATGGACACCTTGATCTCAGACTTCTGGATGCCAGAACTAAGAGAACATGAATATCAGAAAATATATCTTAAATTATACTTAGATCATTTTTTTGCTTAAAAGAGTGCCCAGTAAGCCAGTCACAAAATAACAAATACTGTATGATGCCACTTCTAGGAAGCACACAGGCAGACGGTAGAATGGCAGTTGTCAGACTGGGGAGAGGGGAGAACAGAGAAATGTTCTGTTGTTAGGGTCACCACTTTGGTACCTTGCTATAGTAGCCCTAACAAACCAAGATAGTCTGAATCATCAAAAGTAATAAAACCCAATTCAATAAATTCACTAAATCAATATTTATATTTAGACACATGCTTAAATATTCAGTTAAGTGGTATAAAATTGACTCAAACTTTATATGAAAATACCCATAGGTCTCCTAAGAAACCTGTCTAGTTAATGTTAAACCTCAAATACATTTTTTTGACACATGGGGATAATTTACTACAAAAAAAAAAAAATGAAACAGTCAACCACAGCTAATAATCTTTCTAAAGTTGTTCTTGTATTAAAACACAAATTAGTTTGTCATCTATATGTAGATTTAACTCTAAGGAAATAATATTATTTAATCAAAGGAATTTAATTGAAGAAATCTAGTAGTTGGTGAAAGGAATACAGACTTACGGAGAGCAAATTTTGCTAGATTATGGGTATGTATTCAAAATAATTAATGAAAGTAAGAACTTAAAATCTACCTGGCTGTGGCTTTAGAAGTTGATTTGGAATGCTGTGAAATACTGTACACCTAGATATAGGAAAGATAACGGTATTGGTACACTGAATTTCCTACATCCAGAAGGTGAAAATGGAAAAGTCAACAATGTAACTAAGGTCATTAAAGATTAATTAAAAAAAAACTCAATGATTAGGGAGAAACGAAATGTAAGAAATAAATCTAAGAATAAAAAATATGAGTGTCTGACACAGAGTTCTTTTCCAAATGCCAGGCACTAAAATTTAATAAATTTAACCCTCATTACAATCCATGAAGAAGGTGTTACTTCTCTTCCCATTTTACAGATGAGGAAATAGATGCAACAAAAAGGTTAAGTAATGTGCCCAAGGCCACAAGCTAGTAAATGGTAGAGTCTGGATTCAAACCCCAATAGAGAGCACTTGCTCTCTTTACCATATGTCATACTTTCTCTTAACTTACTGTTTTATTATCCCTCACTTGCTTCTCTGAAGTAGGCACTAGTCTAGCTTTATCACATTGAGAAAACCAGAGGAAAAAAGGTTAAATAGCTCAAGGTCAGAGAAGTGGCAGTCTGAATTCCCTTAACTATTATGCATGAGGCTTTAATTCTTCAACCCTGTGATTTCTCAAAAGAATAAGGAAAATCTGTTCACTGGTGAAAATCTACAAGAGAGAGAACAATAGCAGAGCTGACATTCACCTGCCTGAATTTGGGAGGCTGTACTGAATGAATGATTCATCAGTGTCCTCATTAACCTGTATCTTCACTTAAACAAGTGACACAAACTTCTCTAAGATACAAACAACATTGAAAAGACCCCTTTCTTCCAGAGGAGGAAGATTTTACAGTTTAATTCTACCATGATATTAATGAGTCTATATGAATACATATAATGGTACTATATAGTTTGTAACAACATTTTAGAAAATTAGTCAACTTTTCATGAACAGTAAGAGTTTCAAATGTTTATACAAGTATTTGTTGAACTTTTACTATGAACTGGATACTTTACTGGGGAATGAGAATACAATGGCATAAACTGACAAGTGGGCTTTGCTCTTACAGAGCTTATAGTAGTTAGCATCAAATCACACAAACTTAAGTTGTATTTCCAACAAGTACTACAAACGAAAGGTGAGACTGCTAAAAGAATTTTTCATTTGGGCTGGGGGTGGAGAGTGTAGTTGTGGGCTGAGATCTGAAGGACAAATTAGAACTAACCAGATAATGAGAAGAGGAAAGAATGTTCTAGAGAGAAGACCCAGCATATACAAAGGCCCTGTGGTAGGAGGGAGCACCACAACTACAAGGATTAGATCCATGTAGTCTGACTGCAGAACCTGAGTTCTTAACCTTTATACTATATGAACTTTCTGTTAAGTTCTATTCAGATGGCTTCTATATTCTCTAAAAAAGAGAAAAATTAGTACCTCTGTCAAAGTGGAAATGGGCTGGGAGCTCAGAGGTTTGAAAAAGTATTGAAAATATAAGGCAAACACAAGTGAATTTATGATAAATCACAAGTACAATGTCTTAAGTGATTCTGACGCAATATAACTTCTGCATAACATTTCAACAATTACATTGAAAACTTATCATTTTTAAAAGACAAATTTAAACTACAACAAAGTTTGCTCACCTGGTATAATACATCACAGCCTCTTCATAATCTCCTGAGTGGAAAGCCTCATTACCCTTTTCCTTTTCATGAATAGCAAGAAAATCCTTTTCCTTCTCAGTTAGACCTAAAAATAAATGTTAGTCACTATAAGTAAACATATCATTTAATCAGTTTTTAAATTAAAATTCAATAATGTTTAACAGAAACAGAAAATTATAAATTTGAAAAAATAAAAGGTTTTCTAAGTTGGAGAATTTTTTTTTTAAAGTCATTCATGATTTTTGAGGTTTAGATTTTTTAATGATTGGTTTTACTTAATGGTGCTATACATCTGTTGACTTCCAATGAAAATAGACTGCTCCATTGTTTTGTTTTGCGGCAAAAAGAAACAAACTGAGGCATTTTGAAGCAAAAAGATTTATAAATAAATAAAATATAAATAAAAATAAACAAATTAATTACAGTAAAAACAGGTGTATATTGTTGAGTCATATTACATTTAAGTATTATATCTACTATTCATATAAAACTAAGTAATTAAAGGATAGAATTGAATTTGTCACAGGTGATCAACTCCAGAAGAAAATCCATAACCTTTCAGTGGAAATCTGCAGCATTTAAAGAGTCTTCTAGGTCAACAGATTTTACTATAATTGAAAAAATTTAAAGACTATAAAATTGTTCTTCTTTTTCCCCAATTACCTTCTGTATCTATTCTTGTGTCAATTTTAGATAAATGTGACTTGTTGTTTACTGTACTTTTTTCTTTGTAATCTTCATCAATTTTTGAACATTCCTCTTCCACGTCAAATCTTAAATGAAAAATAATAAAAACTGAAAAAAAAGTACAGCATAAGCAAGGAAATTAAATGTAATACTGATATTCTGGTGTTTTCATCACTGTGCTTTTAGATACACACTCCAAAAATGCATAATAGGTTTATACTCCAAGACATCTGTGTTCTCTCTTAGAATACATGCAGTTTAGTGAGGATTAAAATGTTAATCAGACTTAAATGTTCAGAACTTTGTAATTAAAATTGTGATCAATTTCTCATAATTTAAAACTTTTGGTTTTCTTCATTTTAGATAGGTATCAGGATTATGTTAGTTATTTTTGGTTGCTCTTATAAACACAAATAGTTTTTTATTTAATGGAAGGAAAAAGGATAAAAATGCATATACCAGATTCTCTTAGTATTCTATTGAAGTAACTTGATACTCTTGATATGTTCAGGTTATAATAAGTAAGAATTTACTATAATATTTTATGATAGAGAATTTTTCAGTGACAAATTTATATAAAGAAATATAAAACATACTTATCCCACTCTGCATAATCCCTTGGGATTTTCTTTTTAGCTGGTCTACTTTTAGAATGTTTTTCCTGAAAGAGTAAAGTCATATTTTATGATAAGCATTGAATATAAGATTAACAGATTTTATCATAAGTGCAGTGTGAAGTCCTGGAAACACAAATCGAATGGATAAGAAAAATAGATGTGCATGAAGTTATAGAAACACCAACAGTATAATTGTTAACATAATATATAGCAGTTAAAAAAAGTATTGAAAATGTGTAGTTAATTCTGAGTACGATCACGGGACTTTAGGTATATAAACATATAATTTAAAAACTTGTGTAAAATGTGATTATTACTGGCATTTGTCTAATAAAGTAATAAACTCATTCGTTCCTTTAAAACTTTGGCAGTGGGGAAATAAGAATGACTACTTTGCTCTGTTAGAGCTGTTTTTACAGTGATAGACATGCAACTTGGACTAATTCCATTAAAAAAAGAATATATTGTTTATGTCACCAAACCAGTGCAAGAGCAGAGACACAGCTGGACAACCGCATGCATATGCCCTCTCTCCCCTGGGGCCCTAATTTCTGCCTCCCTCTGCCTACTGATTTTATTTTTTTCCTGCTGGTCACTTACTTTCTCCATGTGGTAGGTAACATGGCCACAGGTCACAGGTAACAGGCTACTGGGATTATAACCTCACAGGTCTTCCAATCAGAAAGGAAAAAGAGAGTTACTCTCTTCTCCATCTGTTGTTAGAGAAATCCCATGGCGGGGACTCTGGCCAGTTTAGGCCATGTGCCCATCCTTGACCGAACACTAACTTGGTACTTTTGTGGTTAGGTCACATGTCCATAAAAGCACCAGAAGGGAATGTGAGTAAAGAAACATTTGTCATTATCTTCACAAATAGCTTCTTAAACAGTTTCTTACATGCAGTCATAATTTGGAGACATTTTGACAGGGTCATCTCTCCACGTACAATGTGCAACATTGTGCTTTTATCCTTTGGAGTTATATAGCTCTTCCAACATTCATATATTTCATCATGTAATTAAAAACTCTTATCTGCTGATAGGTTCATGGAGCACATCAAAAAGTATCCTTAAGGGGAATTTATTTTGTCATAATCAGGTAAGACTATGAAATATTCTAAAGCACATTTGAAAGCTCTTCTTTTTTTTTTTTTATCATTGGCAAACAACTTCTGGCTGCTTCCCTTGGAATGATAGGCTAACTTGTTCATTTTCAATACAAGCTTTGTCAAAAATCCAAACCTGGAGATTGTTAGTTCGTTAGTCACCCATCTGAGTAAAAATCATTCCAGGAAAATGTGGCTACTTTAGCTGGAAACTCAATCATAATACGAATACAAGATAACTATCAGACTTTACCTCATAGAGAAGTGCTTTCTGTGGCTTCCCATTTTGTTACAGAGAATATTAAAAATACATGTCCTTGAGGTTCAATATTTTTAATGTTTTATTATTTCATCAAAGACATTTTCAAGTATTAAGTTGGAATTTTTTTTAACTGTAGTGCTATCAGTAGAGAAAACAATGACCACGTGTAGTGTTTGGCTCCATGGCCTTGATTTGTGCTAAGTTACCAGCAGCCTTTCCCTCAGACAAATGTCAATGCAATGAAAAAGACAAAGCCTTCACATTATTTTTTTTAATTGTGCTTACTTTCTACAGTCTCCATAAGAATCTCTGGTACTATGAGAGTCCACAGACCATACTTGAGAACGACTACGATTAGTATAACTTCTTTGAGGGCAAAGGCCAAGTATTATTCACTCATATTTACAGGGCACAGACTTGGCACATAATAGGTATTTGATAAATATTAATTCAATGGTTACAGATAGTTGTATCTGTACCACTTTATAATGAACTTCAGCTACCTGAGTAATTCTTAATGGGGAATAAAAAGATTCAGGAAGGTAAATTATCTGAGAGTAGAGTGATGAAGAGTTATGCATTTTATTTTAAATAAAACTGAGGATTCAAAGAAGAGATGAGAATAAAACTGAGTCCACCCCAGAGACTCCTCAGGTCCAGCAGGCTAAGGCCTAGTTTCTATAATATCAGGGTCAAGAAACACAGTTTCAACTTGACGTTAAGTAAAATGAGCCAGACATTCCAACAGGTCCCTGTTCTATGGAACCCTCTATGGATTATATGATACAATAAGGAGCAACCAGAGAAAAATAGTAACAAGGGGTGGGGGGGGGGATAAAGGAAGGACACATGAACTGAATGGAGGAATGGCATCTATAACTGCTTGAAAGTATCTGCTTAATACTTTAAATATAGTTAATTATGTAAGAAACTAGCCATAAGGTCACCTGACAGAGTCCACATATATCCCAAGAACCCAGGTTTGAGACCTGGGGCTGAGGGAAACAACCAAGATGAGCAACTAGACAAACAGTTCTTCCTGTCTGTCAGCCCTTGCTCACCTTTATTCCTGCCTGCACTTGTCCTTTTATTTAAAAAAAAAAAAAAAAGGAAGAAAAAGGAAAGAAACTATTTCTTCCATACTTCAACAGGACACATGGAATTCTTCCCTGGAATTCTCACACTCTAAATTGATTCCTATGTGCTCATCACAACTTGTCAGAGGATAAGAGACAGAACCACAAAAGAAAAAAAAAAGAAAGGAAATAAAGACTTCAAATGAAAAAGCTGTTTCATTTTTTCATCTCCAAATGATAAAATATAGCCAACTCAAGAAGATAACAGCATGGGGCCACCTAAGAAAAAAAAAAAAAATCCCCAACTGTCTTAGAGAACATCACGAGTTAACTACTCTTTAAATTGAGCAGCAAAAACCTGAGCCTTTTAACTCAGCCATTAAATTGAGCTAGCTCTCTGAATAAACGAAAATAACTTTTTCCTCCTTGCCACTCACACCCCGCACCAAAATGGCTTTACCTCACTAACAGGAAGAGAGCTGTTTGAGCCACGTACTGGAGGCAAATTATTTTCCACTGCTGGAAAGGCTTCAGTTTCATATAAGTATATTTCATTTTCTTCTTTTTTAATTTCTGATACCCAACTCTGAGAGGAGAAAAAATAAGAGACATACAATTAAAAGTAATTAGGTGCATCTTGGTGGAGGAGCGGTTTGGTCAGTCACCTTCAGCCGGCACAGTCCACATACATCCCTAGGACCCAGGTTCATGTCCCTGGGCCTGGGGAATAGCCAAGATGAACAACTAAAATCAAATAGAGTGCTTCTTCCTCCTCTCTTTTCCTGCCTAACTGTCTGCTCAGCTTCATTCCTGCCTGCAACTTTGATTTAAAAAACAACAACAAAAATTAACCAGGCTTTAGAAAGCACTATATATCATCACAGTTTCCTGAGGGCTAACTTTTAGGTGACACTGATCAAGCCGTTCTCCTTCCCTGGAATGCCCTTCCTACAGTTTTTTTTATTGTGAGAAAATACACGTAACATAAAACTTAACCATCTTAATGTATTTAAGTGCACAGTTAAGTATATTCATACTTCTGTTGACCTCATCTTGTGAGATCTTATTCACCATCCTTCCCAGCGAGCTTTCCCTAAACTCCCTGAGAGGTCTAGAAGTATTTCTCTTCTATATGTTAGCATGAAGATTTAAAATCTTTACTGTTCATCGCTCTGACATACTCTAAGTTCCTTGAAGGCAGAGCTATGTATTAATCTCATGCTCGTGATTTAAGAACCTAGCACATATGGTGCCTATAATATAACAGATTCACAATAATGTTTGTAAAAACTGTATTGTCAAATGTACTCGGAAAAATTGAATCAGAGATTCCTTTATTATCTGTGAAATTATACTATTCTTTATTCAGCAAATACAGAATGAGTGTCTAATATTACACAGACACTTTAAGTTGACACTGGGATACAGCAATAAACTAAATGCCCTGTTCTATTCCTGTCGGAGGCAGGGAGGACAAAAAGGAAGCAAATGAGAGGAGAAAACAATAAGGCGAGAGAGGTGAAAAGGGAAGAGAAGAGGAGGCATCAAAGAGGAGAAAAGGAGTAAGAGATAATGGAGAACAAGGGGGAAGTGAAAGGAAAGTATGAAATATAGAGAGGTGGAAACTAACCCTAGAAAACAACCTAGAGAGAGAGAACACATGACTCGGGGGAAAAGCCATCTCTGCAATGTTTATACACTCAAAATAAAGCCAAAGAACTCTGGACATAAACTTTTATTTTTACTTTTAGATTAATTACCAGATTTTCAAACTCAAGTCAGTAAAATGGTAAAAAATTAAAAATCTGAAAGTGTTTTTTAAAAGCTTAGCATTTGGAGTTAGAAAATACAATTATTGCAAATGTATTATTCATCCCAAGACAAGTATGCTGAATAAAACAAACTCAAAAAAACACTTTCTCCATTATCTGTTTAAAAAAAAAGATTTCTTAAGCAAAAGGAAACCACAGAGGAACTCTGAGCAACTAAAGGTAAATATTTCCCAGGTGTAAAAACTAATGAAAAAATTAAAAATATATACTATAAAGAGGTATGAGTATATGCACATTTTAATGAATAAACGTGAAAACAGCAAAGGCAAAATTTAGAAGGTAAATAAGAAATTGAGAGGAAATTAAGAATCTATAGAACAAAATTCTTACAAATAAAATAGCATGTGAATTAAAAATGATCACAATAGGGCTGGTGGCTGAGGCCGCTGGTGTGCGGATCATGTAAAGTCCAAGGAGCCAAGTTCAAGATCCACGGCAAGGGTAAAAAACCAAAATAAACAACTGACTTAATAAAGAGCTTCTCTCTCCTTTCCCTTCCTCCCTTTCTCTCTTAAAAAATAAAATAAAATAAAATCACCACATGCACATCTTAGAGCTGTATAATGCTATGCTGGATGCAATTTTCTTTCAATAAAATTAACTGAATATGAAATCAATCAAGAGAATGCTCCTCCTGATCTTGAAGGAGTGACAGGGTCTAGATTTATCCTCCTGCCTACACTCTAGAAAACTGGATTAACTGTAAGACATACTGATTTCCAAACATTGGATAATAGGTAGCACAGGACAATGATCTTTGAAAGAAGGGAAACAAATGAGGTCAAGTCCTACATCTGCTCCAAATGGCTACGTGGAGTTTCCAGGTCACAGCACAGGGAAACGAAGCCCAAACGGTTCTACAGCCTGACTGAATTCAGAAGAACAGAGTCCAAGCTTCTAGGAGGCCGAGATTGTAAAGGCTTGTGGGAAAGGATAGCTGAGAGCAGGAAAAAAGAGAGACAGCTCTGAACATAACCTGAATAGGCCTTTATCTATCAAAGAAATTGAGTTCACAGTTAAAATCTAACCTACCAAGGAAACTCAAGACTCAAATAGCATATATGGTGAGTTCTTGAAAACATTTAAGGAACAAATGATACCACTTATATACCAACTTTTATAGAAGACAGAAGTAGAGAGAACCACTTCTTCATGCTTTCTATGAGGCCAGCATTACCCTGTTACCCAAACTAAACAATAACATTACAAGGAAACTAAAGACCAATATCTCCCAGGATCATAGTCACCAAGTCCAACACAAATTTTTAGCAAGTCACATCCAGCAATGTATAAAAAAAATACATTATGACCAATAGGGTATTTCCTGGAACACAAGATTGGCATAACATTTGAAAAAGGTGTACAAAATTCACCTAGTAACAGACTACAAAGAAAACAGTAGTCACCTCCATAAATGCAGTCCAACGTGCAGAAACAAAGTAGAATAGTGGTTACCAGGAGCTGGGAATAGGGGAAGGAATGAAGAGCTGTTTCAGAGGTACAGAGTTGCACTTTTGCAAGATGAAAAAGCTTTAGCAATTAGTTGCACAATATAAATGTGCATTTTTTCCACAATAAAAAATTCATAACTGGAATGACTTAGAAGGAACAAAAAATATGAAATAAAAAAACATTAACTTCTACACTAGCATAAGTATATTAAAAACTTAGGAATAAATTTAACAAAAATATGAAATACACATACACTGAAAACAAGATACTACTGCAAAAATTAAGATGAGCTAAATGAACAGAACTATATAATGTTCACAGATCAGAAATCTCTTTGTTATCAGTTCTTCCAAAATTGATCTACAAATTCAAATTCCCATTCCAAATACAGGTAAGCTATTCTGTAGAAATTGATAAGCAAAGGCCCTAGAATAGTCAAAACAACTTTGAAAAAGAGCAAAACAACTTTGAAAAAGAGCAAAGTTGGAGGAGCTGCACTGTAGGATTGCAAGACACTGTAATCAAAACAGCGATAGACATTTATATTAACGAAAAAGAGAGTGCAGAAATAAGACCCTTACACACATGGAAAATTGATTTTTTGATGTCAAGAAGAAGAAAGGATAATCTGTCATTAAATGACTTTGAATATTAATATGCATGCGAGTTTGTATGAGAACAGGAGGGTATATGTAAATATGTAACGTATACATATGTGTGTGCACGCAGAAAATAAAACATATCATAGACCTAAACTTAAGAGCTAAAACCATAAACTTTTTAGAAGAATCATAGGAGAAAACTTAGAGATCTTAGATTACAGAAAGTTTTCTTAAATAGGAGACAAAAACACAAACTATAAAATAAATTGATTTCATCAAAATTAAAAACTTTTGCTCTTCCACACTATTAAAAGGCAAGGCATAGAATATCAGAAAATATTTGCAAAAGATGTATATAATGAAGGACATGTATTTTACAGCTTAATAAGAACACAAACAATTCAATTTTTGAAAGTGCTAAGGATATGAAGTCCTTGCACAAATGAAGGTATATGGGTGACAAGCACACGAAAAGACATTCAACATAACTAATCATTTGATAAATGCAAATTAAAACCACAATTAGATACCACTATATATGCCTAACAGAATAGCTAAAATGAACAAAACTGACAATCCTAAGGCTGATCAGGACGCAGAGTAATTGAACTTTCATCCATGATGGCAGGATTGCCACTTGGGGAAACAAGTTGGCAGTGAGTGCACTGAATAGCCATACACTTCAATACTCCTCAGCAGCTAAAAGGAATGAACACAGACACATGCAACATCACACAGCAAATCTCAAAAACAATATGGAAAGTGAGAGAAACCACACACAAAACACACCCTACTGTATGACTACGATTTTACACAAGACTAGAAAAAGCAAATCGATAGTGACCGAAAACCTTTCAAAGGTTGTCAGGGGCCATGTTGTGGGGTCAAAATTGACTGCAAAGAGGCACAAGGAAAATGCTCTATAGCATATATATTTCTCAAAATCAGATACATACACCATGAAATTACTAATTTTTACTGAATGCAAATTGTATCTCAATAAATTCAATGAAAACAAAACAGTAAAGATACAAATAGGTCATTAAGAAAGGAAGAAATTTGTAGGGTAGATAAATTAAAAATTTAACTCTACTAGTAATCAAAAGTTAAAAAATTCCATTATAATTTATCCAACTGCATAATTGATTAAAAAATGTAAAAAATGATTACAGTATCCAATGAAAAATACCTGGAAATGGACTTTTTTTTTTTTTTTTTTTAAAGAAAAGGCACAGGCAGGAAGAGAGACAAAAATGCGTGTTGATTTTAGTTGTACATCTTGGTTGTCCACCCCCAGCCCTGGCCAGGCCCCTGCCTCCCACCCCACTCACCTCGCCAGACCACCCTCCACCCTTGGGATGCATGTAGACTGTGATGAGCCAGAAGCTGCAGACCTAATCGCTACTCAGTCAGGGTGTGCCCAAAGGGGCACTCTCATATACTGCTAATGGGAAAATATAAGGATACAGCTTTTCTTAAAAAACAGAAATATGTTTAAAAAGTTTTAAAAATACTCCAATCTTTTGATCAAGTAATTTGAATTTTAATAACTTATTCCAAGGAAGTAATCATGGTGGTATGAAAAAAATTATAAGCAGGTGCTCCTTGGTGGAGTAGTCGTTAGGTCATTTGCCTCCAAAGGAACTCAGGCCACATACTCTTGGATTCATGCCAGGTCCGGGGGAAGACAACCAGTATGAACAGCTAAATAAAAATAAAATAAAACACTGCTTCCTCTTGTCTCTTCCTGCTTGCCTGGCTACTTGCCTTCATTCCTGCCTGCTTCTTCCCTTAAAAAAAAAAAAAAAAAAGAAAGAAAAAAAAAAAAAAGCTGGCATAGCACTATTTTATAGCAACTGATTGAATTGTGGTTCTTTCATAAGATGGAATATATTATTCAGTCATTTAAAGTGCATGTGTGTGACCACACATTCATACACACACATATTCATAATATTCTCCTAAGTACAAGAAACAATCAGTATTACCTAAGTGATTAACACTAAGAGCCTTTACTGGCAAAAGAGGAAGCCTAGAATTTTGGTTTGGTTTGGTTTTTGTAAGTCTGTTCAACACAGCATTTTTGTTTTTTTTTTGTTTTTTTTTTAAGAAAAGGTACAGGCAGAAATGAAGGTGGGTAGGCAGACAGACAAGAACAGAGAGGAAGAAGAGCACTTCTTTTCTTTTCTTTTTAACTTATTTCATGTAGTTGTTCACATTGGGGATTCTCCCTGGACCCAAGAGGCGACCCTGGCTTTTTGCGATGCACATGGTTTGTGCTCATAGGCGGTGGCTAACTAAACTGCTCTTCCACAATGGCAGGCTAAGGATTTCTGAATAGTGAAGAAAACATATCAACAATGTCACTTAAATACAATGTCACCGAAAGTCCTTTACTAACAAATGAGTCTAGCATTTCGGATAAGTGGACGGACACAATGTCTCAAAGACTGGTGTTACTCTATACCTTTATATCACCATCAATTTTTTCCCATTCTTCTGCTGTGAAACTGGATGCTGTCGCTGCAGGTTTATCTTTCCTCAAAGCTCTACTTTCAGGAGCCAACTCTATAAGGCGCTTTTCACAAAATTCTGTAAGTTCAGGATAATATCCTTCCTCACCAGACCTTTAAAAAATTCAGAATATCACTTTAGATATCATCTAGACCAGCGGGTTTGCAAGCAGGGTTACGTGCAGCCAGGGGTTCTGCAGGAGTCTGCACGTCTGTCCCTAAACAAGGACCAAGGCTGGGTTGCTGCCTTCCTATTCACCTTTCTCAACCTCCACTTTCAACTGTTAATCTTTGGAAGGATGCCATTAAGAGGAAAACAACTCAAAAAAAAAACCCCAAAACCCACTAATTTTCAGCACACATTTTAAAAGATGAATGACATTTTCTCTCTTTTACATATACTATCTTGGAACTTAACATGAGCAAAAACACCATAAATAATCTTAATATGTGAAAATGTGTTCCAACATTTCTAATGTAGCTTCAACTTCTAGAAGGCAACAACATCATTAAAATTGGCATATTTAAATATGAAATGATTTTTCAATTCTTACCTGAGCACACAAAGAATTTTTTCCAGGTGTTTGACATCTGAACATTTTTCAATATATTTGAAATCCAAATGTTCAACAGGGATTTTAAATGTTTTTGTTGTTCCAAAACCCCACAATGATGGATAATCTTTGGCAGTCATAGCTGAAATATAGTTTAAGAAAGCATTTATGAATATAATATATCCAGTAATACTCAGTTTGGATAGTGGCAACCCCCTACAGACTTCTGAATTTACTTTTCATTTTTTATAGAAAAGGTGGAATGTTTTTCCAAGGAGGAAGGGTACTCATTTTAAACTGTGATGGTAACAGTTAACATCCGTGGAGCTAAATTATTATATCCCATACAAGGATTATCTGAAACTTCACTTAAGCAAAGTTGAATAACAAAACAGGTTTAATGTTGTAGAGGAGGAAAAATATCTTTTCCTCTTGTCAGTTATGTTCAGTAAGGCCAGGAAATTAAAATGACAAAAGTCAAATTAATGGGAGGTAAGATTTATTTTACACGCACACAAAGGTTTCATGGAAAAGAAGTAAAAATCCAAAGAAACAGACCTAGATTCTTATACCATTCTAACAAAGGATGACAAAGCAAAGAAAAAGAGGGCTGAGTCTCTTTATGTTAGAGAAACTATTAAAGGTAACGTTTAGTAAAGTTTAAGCAGACTCATCTTGGTGTTGACTGTCCATCTACCAGGATAAGGGTTGTTCTCTTTCTGGCATGGAAAAAGAGAGGTGGGGACACCTGCACAAAGGGGATTTCAGGCCCTGCTTTTAGGCAGAAATGGGGAGAGCAGAGAGCTCTTCCTATGGCTGCTGCATCGTAATTGTCTTCAGTTAAAAATAATATCAAAAACGGTCTATTTGGGGGTGGCATATTCTGATCCCCTTCAGTCCTCAAATTGTTTGATATCTTTTAATGACTTGAATGACCTCTTTCGCTTTAACTGTTTACATTTCAATCATGCTTTATGATACAGCAAAAACATAATATCCTTTCTGTAACTTTCTTTAACATGATCCTCTTCCCCATTCCCTGCCTCCTACTCCCATCAATTAACAGCTCCCAGATCTGATCTGAATTCTAAAGACACTTTGTACATACCTCTCATAGCACATATTCTGTGATCTTGCTTATTCATCTTTATGTCATTATGTAACACTTGCAGAATTAAATTGGGAATAAGGTGTTGGAGTTTTACTCGGTACTGCTGTTAATGATGATGATAACAGCATCACATATTTACATTGTCCTTAACATGTGTTGGGCACGATTCTAAGTACTTTACATATCTTACCCCATTTAATCCTTCCACTACTATTATTGGGTAGGTTTTATTTAAGCAGAGAGCAGGAATACATTTATGAAAAATTACTATGTGCCATGAATTATATCATTAATCTTCAAAACAAAAAATATCTTCAAAAAAATCTTTCAAGGATAATAATAACTAGTCCTATTTTACTGCTAGGAAATAGACGTTATGAGTAAGTAAACTGCTCAAGGTCATTAAGTTATTTAGTACTAAACTGAGGATTTGAATCTCAGTGAGCAACTACTGAGCCCACATACTTCACTATCAAAGCAGTGTTTTTCAATTTGCAGGTGGTAACCCATAACACCCATTTTGTTATTTGCAAACCACATTGTTTAATAATGAGATAAAACAACAAAAATCAGACTACCCAGCACATTCCATGAAATATTGTTTTATAAAAATTTTTATTTCTTGTATATATAAATTATAAATGTGTATACAAGTTGCAAAGTAAAACACATTTCTTATCGCAATCTTAGAAAACCCATTTCACTAAAATATATGGAGTCAAAAATTTAACTCAAGTAGCAGCAATGTTTCTAATTCATTAGAACTATTTCCTTCAGCATGTCTGCTCCTTGGGAACCTGGTCATATATCAGACCTCTGCAGAAAAAGAGGATGCGATCGTCTTTGATTTGGGTAAAAAACAAAAAAAAATCCCTAAGTAACTATTCATCAACTTTTAGATGAGAGCTGCTGAGAAACGTGGCTTTCACTCCATATCAGCAGGAACCAGCATGATGAACATTTCTTGTCACACGGACAGCCTGAAGGGTGAAAGTTACAGCAAAGCAGATGAAGAACTCTTAAATTACCAAAGCTGCTCAGGATACAGTAGGTTTCCTTAGGAGAATTTTTCCAAAGAGCTGGAAAGATTTAAGCATACTGGGATTCAAAGAGATTACTTTGAATTGACGATATCTTGCAGCCCCTGACATTTTATTTGAAATATGGTGAAAAACATTTTAAATGACAGAGCCATCTCTTATCCAAAGGAATTTCATTCTGAACACTGTCTTAATATTTCTCTAGGAATCTTGTTTGAAAATCACCATATAAGCTGGTTTTGTTGTTTTTGGTTAGGATGCACATTCTCAAGGTGACTAAATGTTAATTTCATGACCTCCGCCCCCCCACTCCCCCACTCCCCCACTTCACCACGGTGGTTCAGGCAGCTAAGCACCGACTTTGAAAGCCATGGACCCGAGTTAAGACTCGCGGCCAGAGTGGCAAAAATAAAAGTTAATTATCAGGTTCCAAAAACCAAGTTAACAATATTTACTCTCTTTAGAATTCCTTCATATATGTTTCCAATGCCTCTGTCTCTGATTAGGAAACCCTTTGGTCCTAGTTGGATTTAATTTCTTCATCCAGATCCACAGACATTGCCAGTATTTCCTAATCGGTCAGCTGGTAATGTCCCCCAAAACCTGCCACAAAGGCATGTGGTTCTCAGCACCAGCAGGGCCCAGCGCCCCCTGCAGCCGGAGATCAAAACAACAAGGCATCACGGAGTCTAGCAACAGTTTCTATGTACTGCGCAGCCTGAGGACTGCGAGGTCAGTACCCGCCAGGTGCACTCCAGCAATTCGCAACGGTCGGGCGGTACTGTAGGAACCTCTGAATTCCATCCCCATTCCCCGGTTTTGGGCACCAGGACTAGTCGCCGCCGGCAGACTCTACAACTCCCCTGTTGAAACCTGACCCCATATCTGCCAGAGGGAACAACCCCGCGCCTCCAAACCTCCACCTCTCGTTTGTTTCCCTCAACCAGGAATGCTCCCTCGTTCAAGTTCGACGATGTTATTTATTCCTCTGGCTCCTCCTTTGGTGCCGGTTCCCGAAGGGAACTGCAACCGGGAGATGTAATTTACTCCAGGCGCACTGGTACTCACTTGGTTCTCAGACCCGGCGCACGTCCTGCTGCGGAGGCGGTTGCGGCTGCAGCGTTGGGTGCCCGCAGAAGAGGAGCTGGGGGCGTTTTCCTTTCCTCCCGGGCGGGGATTAGGTCTTCTGCGGGATGATTGGCTAGTCTCCGATCTGCCATCCCGCTGATTGGTCTTAAGGTCCCAGTTAAAGGTCCCAAGCAAAGGGTCACTGAGGAGGAAATACTCTTGAAGTACAAGAGTGCCCTTCCTCTTTTTCAATTCATTTCAGATTGAGTTAAAAGTTATTGTTCTGGATTGTTATAGTACCTTCCAGGTACGCTGATATCTACACTCATATTTAACTATAGAAACAAACTTTCAGGGCAACCTCATTAACCCTTTCATTTTATTCCAAAGAGTAAATGAAAGCTCACATTCCCTTGTCCTTTTCATTCATTCCGTTTTCTGAGTGCTTGTTATGAGCCAGACACTACTGAGCCCTGGGATACAAAGGTGATAAGAAAAAATTCAGAAGAATAAAACAGACTTCATTTATGAGGAATTTATTTGTTTTATAACTTCAGACGAGTTAAAAGATAACAAAGCGCTTAAAATATTGCCTGGCACATAATAGTCCTATGAAAGCATTTCTCTTTCTCCTTTGCATTTAAATTACAAAATTGCACTAACAGTGGTAAACATTTTATTGCTAACTGTGTATTATTGTTTTTATTGCCAGTGCTGGAGAATGTTAAAATTCCATATTTACAGACACGGATTAGAACTTGAGTAACCCTTAAGTTGCCTTACTAAATTGTTATGAGAGCATCACCACATGCTCTTAGGCTGTGTAGTCACTTCATACCTCATTTCAGTATTCAAACTTCATCTACAATTATGCCCCAAGTCTAAAAAACTCCGCTTACTGTAACCTCACATAATTTTATTTCCAGCATAGGAAGAAATCATTTAAACATCTGAGGGAAAGGTAGGGACTCCACATGCCTTATACTTTGTTTTTCATTCACACTGAATGCTTTCTTCTGGTTATAATTATACATATAAATTTATGCAAAATAAATAAGATAAAAAGCACATTGAAGGAAATTGACTGTGTAGGCAAACTGCATCCAAGAAATAAGTGTGTGTATGTGTGTACGGATGTAATCAAAGAAAAACTAAGCTCTTTGAAACTAACAGAAATGAAATCATTAACAGAAATGAAAAGATGGAAACCAGGAAATAAAATGACGAGAAAGTTAAGTCAATGAAGTCTAATATACAAAAAAATTTAAAGAAAAAATTATGAATAGGAAGTCAATTCAGGAAAATTTCCTACAATTTGAGAGTTTAAAGTTTCCAGAATGAATGCACCGACTAAATGACCAAGACAACTGAAAAAAACAGACCCTATACCAAGGCATATATTGCAAAATTTCAGAACACAAAGAAAATTCTAATCTTCCAGAATGAAAACAGTTCACAGACAAGGATTAGGAACAAGAACGGTTTTGAAGTGGTGCACACCCTTGTGGCTCAGGCAGCTGAGACCAGATGTGCAAATCACAGACAGCCCAAGGACCCAGGTTCAAGACATGGAAATGGGTGAAAAACAAAATGAACAACGAGATAAAGATGTTTCTCCCTCTTCTTCCTTCCTTAAACCTCCTTCTTCTCTTTAAAAAAATAGCTTTGGAGTTCTTAGCAATAATATTGGAAGCTAGAAAACAGTAAAGCAGCCCTTCAAAATTCTGAATGGAATTTCCATTTTTTTTCGATATTCAGCCAAGTTACCAATTAAAGAACTAAAGACATTTTCAGAAAGTTCTCAGATTTACCCCCCACATGCCCTTTTTTTCAAAAAGCTACTGGAAAAAAATATTCAACAAAAATGAGAGTATAAACTAAGAACAAAAAAATGGGATCCAGGAAACAATCGATTCAACTCAAAAGAGGCAGCGAGGCACATCCCGGTGGAGCAGTGGTTATGTCAATTGCTTTTGAAGAATACAAACCACATACCCCTGGGTTGAGCCCCAGATCCAGGAAAAATTATTTAAATGCAAATAAAAAATGTTGCTTCCTCCTCTCTTTTCCGTG